>VWPU01016994.1:0-13325 GCA_013398955.1 Callaeas wilsoni | reverse complement strand
CATCTAGCAGTCCACTCATCAAATCCGTTTCTCTCTGATTTAGAGAGAAGGATGTTGTGGGATCTGTGTCAAAGGCGTTATGGAAGTCCAGATAAATGACATCTGTGTCCCCTCCCTTGTCTGTTGAGCTGTGCTGTTGTACAAGGCCACTGGGTTGGTCAGGGAGGACTTGCCCTTGGTGAGGCCGTGCTGGCTGTCCTGAATCACCTCCATGTCCTTAGCAGAGCTTCCAGGAGGGTCTGTTCCATGATCTTCCCAGGCACAGGGGTGAGGCTGACAGGCTGGTGGTTCCCAGGCTCCTCCTTTCTACCCTTTTAAAAGATGGGGACAGTGTTTCCCCTTTTCCACTCACCTGGGATTTCACCTGACTGCCATGAGTTTTCAAATATCATGGAGAGTGGCTTGGCAACTCTGTCAGCCAATTCCCTCAGGGCTCTGGGATGCATCTTATTGGGTCCCATAGACTTAAGTACATTCAGATACCTCAAGTGATCACACACCGATCTTTACTTACAGTGGGAGGGACTTGGCTCTCCCAGTCCTCATCCTGCTGTCCATCTACTCAAGAGGTGTGGAAAGAGTTTGTCGTTGAAGACTGAGGCAAAAAAGCTATCAGGTGCCTCAGCCTCCTCGTCTGTTGTTACCAGTTTTCCAGCATTGTTGATCGAAGGCTAACACCTTTTGACTTTTCCGGTTAATGGGCCTGTAGAAGCCCTTCCTTTTACTCTTTGCCTACCTTGCCAGGTTCAGTTTGAGCTCCACCTTGGCCATCCGTACGTAACCGAACTTTATTTCTATACTCTTCCTGGGTGACCTGCCTTGGCTTCAACTGTCTATGCATTTTCTTCTTTCCCTTTAGTTTGACCAGCAGCTCCCTCCTCAGCTATGCTGATTTCTTGCTCCTGGGATTGCTAGCTCTTGTGTTCTATGGAAGGCTTCTTTAAAAATCTGCCAAGCTCTGTTCTTCTCTCTTGTCCCCAAGGGCAGTCTTCTAGGGGATCCCACTGACTATCTCTCTGAAGAGCTGGATGTCTGCTTTCCTAACCTTCAGGGGCCTAACTTTGCTCTTACCTGACCCATATTCCTCAGGACTGCCAATTCCACCAGTGCGTGATCACTGCAGTCCAGGCTGCCTCTGATCTTGTTCCCGATTAGCTGCCTTGCATTGGTGACCAACAGATCCAGTAATGCATCCTCTCTGGCAGGGCTGTCGATTACCTGGGTCAAGAAGTTATCCTCCATGCATTCCAGGAGTGTCCTGGATTGCCTACAGCTCACTGTGCTGCTTTCCCAGCAGCTATCAGGACGGTTGAAGTCCCCCAGCAGGACAGGAGCCTGCGAGTGCAATGCCTCCTGTAGCCGGAGCAGAAAGGCTTCATCAGCAGTGCTCCCCTTGCTCAGGCAGCCTGCAGTAGATCCCAGCCTCGAAGTTCCCTTTGTTGCCTTGGTCACTGATTTTTACCCACAGGCTTTCTGTCTGATTTTTACCCGTATGGCTGTTCTTCAGAGACAGCTCTTCACACTCAATCCACCTCTTGGCATAGAGGGCAACCCCTCCACCTCTCCTTCCTCTCTTGTTCCTTCCTCACTGCCTGTGGCCATCAATATCTGTACTCTAGTGATGGGATTCCCATGGGTGTCCCACCAAGTTTCAGTGACGGCACAAGGTTGTAGCTTTCTGGCAGCACAGTGGCTTCCAGGTCCTCCTGTTTGTTGCCTGTGGTCTGGGCATTGGCGTAAAGCCCTTCAGCTGGGCTGTTGGCTGTGTCGCCTTCCTAGAGGAACACTCATAATTCCTTTGAGATGATTTTCTGCTGTTTCCCTTTTGGCTTTTATTACCACTGGAGTCCCTGGCTTGTCTCCCTAAGTGTGCAAGTGTGTTCTGGTGAGACTCACACACTTCAAAGTCAGCGGGGTATAAATGCACTTCAGCTGGGCTGTTGATTTCACCCCCAGCGCTGGCATGCCAGCTGTAGGCTCATGTCTGCCAAGCCTGGTCTTACTGCCTTTCCCCTTCAAACCTAGTTTAAAGCCTTCTCAATCAGCCCTGCCAACTCAAAAGCTAGAATCCTGAGCTTTGTGATGTTAAAGGCACAAAGACTGATGTGAAGAATGTAGAACGGGGAAGAAATGTGTAAATATGATCTCTGCAGCTGTCCACTGTTTTCATCTCTGTGCTTCCTGTATTTCCTGTCATGCTGCTGCTTATTTGCCATTCAGGAGTTCACAGCTGCGTGAGCTGTCCTTTGGCTATGCTGTCTAGTAATGCTTAGAAAATAATGACTGGAGGAATCGTGGGCTCCTGTGGCAGCTTTCCTTCCTTGTGTTGCAGGGATCCAAGGAATAGTGGATGCCTACTGCCAGATTCTGCCTCAGATCCGACTCCATGGGCCGACCAACTTCTCTCCTATTACAAACCACGTGGCAAGGTTTGCAGCACGCTCGCTGCAGCAAGGAACTTCTGCAGTGAGTGCAAGGCCTTTACTGTGCATCTGCTTTGGGCTGATGTTTCTGTTTTCCATGTTTATGATTGAATAGAATGGAATAGTAAGTTGACATTCTCTTCCTTCCTTAGAATCCCAAGATTGGTCATCTGTGGTCAGCCTACAGAGAGCATGTCAGTGCTCTCTTGGTACGTACTGGTATGAACCTATACTGGGTAGACACTCCTGTTAATTTCATTGCTCAAGTGATATTTATTTCTCTCCCAGTTTGCTGGCACTGTACTTGCAGTCGCATTGTACAGGGCTGCTGTGTTGGCTGTTAGACCAGTGGGACTGTGGCAGAGGCTGCCTCACTCTGATCTCTCTTGCCAAGCTCTGTCACCTGCAGGGCATGCACATAGAATAGCATTTTGTGCCAAACAATTTTGCTCTCAAGAATGTTGAGAAAAAGCCTCTAGGAAACTACCGGAGGGCTTGACTTTCTGTCCCACCATAATGGTGTGGAGTCTGAGAACTGTTCAATCAGTATGCTGATTGCAGAGCATCTGTGCTTCTCTATGGTCATGGGCCCGTCTGTGTGCTGCTGTGGCCATGGTTGCTGTTAAAATTTTACTTCACTTCTTTAAACTTCATTCGTTTTGCTTAAGGATGAAGGACTTGGATGTCCTGATAGATTTTAGCTGATTTCATTTTGACAGACCAATCAGAAAGAATTTTGACATATACTGTGCTACTTGTGTTATCACCTAGCTATGTCAGTATTTTTGGTGCTACTGATGTTTGTGTATATATCACATACATTTCCCACGCTGTGAGGGACTTGGGCTAAGGAGATCCATTTCTTACATTTCTGAGGGTATTTTTTTAACCTTCCCAGCACTTTGGGGAAATCTTCCTAATTCTCGTAATGTGTTAAATATCTCTACTTTTTCTTTCAGATTTAAACCTAACTATTTAAATAAAGAATCTGTCAACAATCGGGTACAGCAATAGTAACTCTTGTGTTAACTCTGCTTTGGAATTGGAAGTTCAGTTTTCTCTTTTTTCATTGTGTTTGCCTAATTTTAAGTCTGTAAATAGCTGCTATAAAACAGCAGTTGCTCATTTCAGAACCAGGTACTGAACTTCAGTTTCTGGAAAATGATAGAAATTTTAAACTTTACCACACTAAGGCATTGATTTGAGGTTCTCCTTTCTTTCTGGAAAAGCTCCTGTATTCTTCTCTTCATGTTATCTCTAGAATGTCTCATATTATTTGTCACTGCTGTGTTTTGGGATTTCTAATACTTCTAATGATTCTAATTTAAATTATTGATAACAAAAGAAACAAGGCTTTTTGAGTTATACTGCAGTGATATGAAATATCTCTAGCCTTTCTGAACATCAGTCAGTAAAACAGCACCTATCAATGAATTTTGTATGCAGCTCTGTTGATTTACTAGTACTTTTTGCCAATTGATGTAACTGTTCTTTATAAATTGAACTTAATCCTTTCTCTTTTTTCTAGTACAGAGAAAATTGGAAGTGCACAATGAAAATCATTAGGCATAGGAAAAAATATGAATGAACATAAGTTTCTTTAATGTTCTGGTTTTGTCTCATCCACACAATATCTGATTTCTTCCTTAGCATAATGGAGTGCTCTATCTGCCTTCAGTTATGTGAACTCTGGTGTTGAAATACCTAACTGGATGCTTTCTCATGTTTTTCAGCAGTACTTTATCTTGCTGATCATCACAGATGGAGAGATCACTGATGTAGACCAAACTAGACAAGTGATTGTTAATGCCTCTAAGCTGCCCACGTCCATCATCACTGTTGGTGTTGGTGAAGCCGTTTTAAAGCAATGGAGTTCCTTGATGGAGACAACGGTGTTCTGAAATCTGTGGCAGGAGAGCCCGCCGCACGGGACATCGTCCAGTTTGTGCCTTTCAGTTCAAAAATGTATATTGTTTTTAAATTCAGAAGAGTCCTGGTGCCAGGATGTATGCATCCTAAAAATGACCATGGTCTTGACAAGGCAGCAAGCTGCAGCTCAGAGGGCTGCTTGTTCCCAGTGAGAGTTGAGATGCTGGCTTCTGTGTTCAAAGCTGTGTCTTGCTGTCTTGCAGTTCTTTAGAGCCCTCATGTATAATTGATTTCACATTCTGTCTCTTGGCTACTGCAGGGTTAAAGGAGATGTTCTCTGTCCTGGGATGCACACGTTAGGCAAGGAACTGAGATCATATTGTCGGTCTCTGATGCTGAGGCCCATTGTAATTGAAGTTGAGCTTAGTCTTCCCTGCTGTTGAAAGCAGTCCAGTCACTCCCCAGCTCCCCCGACTTCCACTGTTGGCATTCACGCACTTTGCATGGTCAATTGGGCTGAGTGATTCAAATGAAAACCCAAAATAAGAGACATTGCTAGTGGCTGGGGCAGTTTTTCACTCAGACTAGGGCCATATAAAGGCTATGTGAGTCTGAAATTGAGGTGAGAACAAGTGGTTTTCGTCAGCAGCGCTCACTGAGACTGACTGGAAGTGCTCCTAAAGCTGTAGCAAGCAGTTCTTAAAACAGAATGAGCGGGGCGGGTGTTCCGAATTCTCTAAGAGAGTTTTTCACTAGGCTAACAAATCTGTTCTCTGTGGTATTTTTGATTTATTCTCCCCACTTCAGGCTCCCCAGGAAGCACTTTCCCAGATGGTTCTGGCTGAAGTGCCCAAGCAGCTGGTGTCATACTATAAATGGCAGGGGTGGCCCCCCCCGAAAGTGCCAGAAATCAAGGTGCTGTAGATTCAGGCTAGCCCTGGCTACCTGTAGCACTGGGGTGAAGGAGAGCTGCCTGCAGCCACACTCTGCCTTGCACACTGTGGGTGCTCAGTGCCTTGAGATTGCACCAGTCACACCACTTCTTTCACCTGCTTGCTCTCAGAGTCTTGGATCTTTCCTATTTCTGTCGGAAGAAATCTAAATACAGAAAAACGCCCAAGTGCTGGAAGTTTTTGTCACAGAAAAATCGACCTTGCAACAGTGACGTGTTGTGACACGACAGCACGCCTTGCTTGACACAGCCCATCTGCTACTCGCTGTCAGGGTGGGCCTCTGAGCTAAGCTGCTCTAGTGCTGAGCCTGCTGAGAGAAGTGTTGCACCCGTGTTTGCTGTAATGGCACTTACCATGTGCTCCTTGATAGGTGTCTCCTATCAAGCTGTCTTTGAAATGGGGACCCTTCTTTTCTGGATGTGACCAAAGATGCAAAGGTTGGATGCCTCGAGGTAGTTCCTCTTGTGCCTTCATAAAGTGCCAGTATATTTTTTTTATGTTTCGGTGACCATACCTTCTGTGTTCTTTTTAATCACGTTTTTCTATTAGCAAAATTTCTTTTTGTGATGAACTCCTGCTTGAACCACTGTTATAGTTTAAGAACATTGCACTTTGCTTATTTATGGGGGTTAAGTGAGGATTAATCATTAATTAATGGGATTGGGGTGAGATTAATGAGTCATATTAATGTGACTTTAAAAATCCAGCAGTTGGAAACACTGAAATGATGATGCTTTGAGTGAATTCTTTATATCACACAAGTTACAAAATGAAGAAATAACTTATCTGTAGAACTCCAAGGAGGTGCTTCCTTATCCTCAGTAGTGTGAAGTGTGCATTACATGGTCTGGGGACTGTAGAACAGGCACATGATAGCAAAGCACAAATGTTTTGAGGGAGATGGTTCATTTCCAAGTAGAGATAAAGAAACTCAGGCTTGTCATTGCTCTACAAGTGTCGTCACTTTCAGTTACATAAATAAATATTCTGTTTTGACTTAAATAACATGTCTGGACTCTTATTTCCTTCCTGGGCTTTTCCCTTTGTTTTCCAGCAATGTGGATGGTGGTGTTTCAGTATCTGAGTGAGCCTAGGTTCAGTGAGATCTGAAAAAAAGCAGAGCCAGTTGTCCGTCATTGTTAATTTTGTTCCCCTTTAATCACTAACACTGCTGGATCCCACAGCCCTTTTCTGCAGCAAGATGAGATGTTCCTCTACTGTGAAGTTACAAAAGAATTTGTTCTACCAGATAAACCAGAAAATGGTGAGAATACATTGGCAGACTGCATCCGTGATCCAGGCCCTGAAACTGGTTAAGTTACAAGCTTGAGTAAAGGCAGAACTTGGGGTTAAATTCACATCCTCAACTAGACGAATTGTTCTGGGTGGACTCTGCCACCAAACTACCGTTGCGTAGCTTGTGCTTGAAGGGCTGTGGGGTCAGGACCACTGCTGAGACAAGAATCTGTTCTAGTTTTTTATTCAAACCTATTTTGACCATGATATGTTCTCTCGGGTTAAATAAACAGCAGCCAGCTTCCTCTAGAGAAAGCTGGACTGTCTTTCCTGACACCTAGCCTGCAGCACCCCATTTTCTTGCACTAAGTCTTGCACTTCAAGACTGAGTCTTGAAGGAAACCAAGCAACCTCTCTTTCTGAGTGGCTGTCTAAACTGAAATGTGTTACAGGTGTGGAAGAGAGGGAGGAAAACTGCCAAGTCATCTCTGAGAAACTGCTCTTGTGGTTGAGAACATCCTTCACTTGTGTTTTCAGCTGCTTACAGCCTGTAGACAGAGCTCTCCATCTCTGTGTTATGCATACAAGAAACCTAAGGCTGGGTTTTGTGTGTGTATTTTGAAGCCCATTTTTGCCTCTCCTTTTTAAACCTCTGCCAGCTCCCATGCAAAAGAGAGCGAGTCCTCTGTGTCTGCCTGGACTGGAGTCACTGTTTAGCAGCTAGCTGAGATATCTCCAGGTGCAGGACTCACTGATGGTGGAAGAGACCATTCCTGTTTTGGGGAGGAGAGGCCAAGAAATGGTAGAGGCAAGTCTGAGTGGGGAGGAAGAGGCCAAGAAGTTGTAGAGGCAGGTCTGAGGAAGTTCTTCCCCGTGTGGGAGCAGACCAGAACTTGAAGGATGTTGAGCAGTCTCTCACAGAAAATGGACATCGGGAGCAGTTTCTCACGGAAACTGCTCATTGGGACATGCACAACCCAGCAAACAGGGCTTGGTCTGAGGATGACTGAAACAAAGTGGCAATACAGGTACTGACCTTGCTGTTCACGAAGAACAAGTATAGGATATCAAACAGAGAAGTCAGCAAGAACAAGGATGCTGTAGTTTTAATTGATGCAAATGCTTTAACCAATGGTAGCTGCTGCTAACATGTGTGCTTGTGCCTAAGTAACCGATTGCATTGCTTTATGCAACGCGTGAACATTTAGTAAAAAGTACAAAAAGGAACTTTGGCAGCACAATAAATGGGTTCACCTGATCATATTGATCTCTGTGTGATGTCCCATTATTTAATCCTCGGCAACAATAGGAGATGCTCTTTACCCACAGGTAAGTGGCTGAAATGTGAGCAAGAGAAAAGACACAAGTGCTGTAGTTGTCACTTAGGAACAAGAGCTGCGTGGGTGTGGGCCCAGGTGAAAAGCCGTGGGAAGCTAAAAGCTAAATTTGGAAGCTACTGACCTGGGATGGCAGAATTTTACCTGTTTTCTGTCTTTTACTCTCGCCAGGGCTCCAGGTTTTAGAGGAAGTGCAGACAGCTGCTGGACACTTTGGTGGAAGGCTGGCAGGTCTCTTTCCTGCCATGTGCTGCCCTGGCCGTAGCTGGATTGCAGGCTGATCGTGTGGCTGTTGAGTTAGAGGAGGGCTCAGGTTATTTTCTTTAGGACAATGTGTTGTGTCCCCCAGTCACTGGCTTGATTTATCTTCACGGTGAGCACAGGGAACACCCCAGAAGTCTTTTTGCCCTTGCCAAGATTAAACAAGCACCTTTATACTTGTGATCCCCAAAGGTATTTCAGCCTCAGGGCTTTGAAAAAATCAAAAGCTTTTGCATGTGGGAGCTCGATGGGGAGAATTCCTCTTGCTTCCTGGACACGTGGCAATAAATACTGGTGGAATTTCATGCCAGGCTATGCCACACTACCCAACAGGTAGTGGGAGATAATGCCTTTCTTGCCTGGATAA
Source organism: Callaeas wilsoni (assembly GCA_013398955.1). NCBI lineage: Eukaryota > Metazoa > Chordata > Aves > Passeriformes > Callaeidae > Callaeas > Callaeas wilsoni. The sequence continues at coordinate 4,879 of VWPU01016994.1, read as the reverse complement.
CTGATTGGGTTAATTGCCTTCCTTGAGGTCTAAAACACACAGGGGACTGTTTTGCTAAAAATGAGGCACTGTCTTCAGGTGGATGCAGTGATGAGACTGCTCCAGGTGTTTGAGGAAGCCACACAAACTCCATAGGGAGGTGCTGTCTTTTGACCAGCTTTGAGCAGGTACTGGATCCACTCAGCAGCAGCATACTTTGGTGGTCTGGATGTCTCATTAAACTGCCTAAGTTGCACTCCTCGCTCTACCCATGACTGGATGTGGGGTCAGCACACTGAGCTTTCTGTCTGTTCTAAACTGATGGGCTCGCTTAGTTGGGTCTGCAAAAGTGGTGCCATATGCTGTCAGTCTGCTATGTTTTGTTGTTGCATGGTTGTGCTGGTTTGAAAGTAAACCGGTGTGAGAAATGAACCCCAGTCAACAACCTTAAGAGAGATTACAGCTCAGAGTTACAATTTATTAACGAGATTACGATAAATACAATAATACAGAGAAAACTGGTTTTAACCCACAAAGACTGAATGCAACCTGGCACCCTGTTGGTCAGGGTGATGGTACCAGTCCTGTTGAAGTTCTGGTCCTCCTCCAGATCCATCAAGTGGTGGTGCCAGCAGTGCCCAGGCCCAAAGATTATATATACTCAGGTTTGTTAGGAAAATTAATCCACAACGCCAGAGGTTTCTGTCCGGAAAGGAAACAGAAGAGTCCTGTAGCTTTATTCATTAATGAAGGGAGAGACTATGGGGCATTTTCCATAGGGTCTCTCAAAATGATGGAGGATGCAGCCTCCCTTTTATCCTAATTTCCTGGCCACATTTCCCTCTCTCTTTTCCCATTGGATGAGGTACTTGAGAAGTACAGACTTCCTGAATCACCTAATACAGACCCTCTTCTAATGTGCACACCACACACCCCCAAGCCCCCACCCCCTTTTCTTTGTATCTCTGTTCTTTTTCTCCAAGTCCAAGAATTTAGCACAGCCTTGGGTGAGCAACAGCATCAGTTGGTGGAATTCCTCCGGAATTTACGGTTCCACCCATTTTTTTTATTCCCCTACCAGTATCTGGCCTTATCTACCGACAGAGCTACAGTTTGTAAAGACACATCCCTCTCGTTCCTTTCAGGTTCAGGTGGGAATGCTCAGTACCTCCCTCAGGGTGGGCAGTTTCACAATTCATGAGGTAACACTGTGAGTCATGGGATATTTTGGGAGTCCTTGATGGTCTCAGCCCTTGCAGCTGCCCATTGTGCGGTCCCATTGAGTCCTTTATGGCCCATTAGCAGAGATGACCCCTCAGGCTGGGTGGGGCTGTGCTGGTGCTTCCCCTGAGGGAGTTGTCACAGCTGAGTCATGGGTGTGAAGAAAAAGAAAACACTGCCCTGCCTGCAGGGTTTGCCTCTCCTTCCTTATCTCATGGAACACCCAGCTCATAGCCTGAGGGGTGGGGGCTGCACTGGGCAGCTCCTGCAAACTATCCATCATCAGCAGCTCATCCTGTAGCTAGGACAATGCTGAAGCTGCATTCTCCCACCACAGCATGCTTCCACTACCCCCAGCACTGCTTTTCAGGTGCTCCAGGAAGCGCTTGTGCAAAAGGGGAACAAAGGGAATATCCCCAGGGCTTGCTTATAAGCGACTGGCATTACACAGGTATGGTTCACGCCTTGGTGTTTCTGGAGCTGAATAAGCCACCCTGGCCTGCTGCAAGGCACCGTGTACAGCATGTGTGGATGCAGGCATACGGAAAATCACGCTATGAAAAGACGGTGTCCACAAAGGAGACACAGGAGTCCTGCAACTTTATTTGAATAAAGGGAGATAGGTTTTTCTCTCTCGAGGTTTCAGGGGGTGCAGCCTCCCTTTTATTCTAAACTCCTGGCCGCACATTGCCCTCTTCCTTTCCCCACTGGCTGAGGTACTAGGAAGGTACAGCCTTCCCAAATCACCTACCCCATATGCCCCCTTGAACCTACTGCTTTATCCCAAAGTTCAGAAGCTCAGCCTTGTGCAGACCCTTGTCTGTTCCAGGACAAGCTGTCTGGGGTCTGCAACAAACCTGCTGCCCAAAGTCAGTAGGAACATTAAGACCTATACCTTCACCCATCAAATTGTTTGTAAAGACATTAGCACACATCTTTCCTATCACAAGTGCTTGGTGCTGGGTGCTGAGAGGGAGAAACAGACCCCCAGGAGAAAGAAATACTCTCCAAAATCTGCTCACCTCATGATTGTTCAGTGGCTTTAATCTGGCCTGAATTTGTGCTTCGGAAGAGCCCTCCATCTCTATCAGCTCTCGTGTAGATATAAAGAGCTGGATTAGGCCCGGGGGCTGCAGCAGGGAGCACAGCTGGCTTCTGGCATCATGTGGCCCAGGTCTCCCTCCTCCCCCTCCTTGTGAGGTTGCCAGCACCCTGCGGAGCAGCTGAAGTTCCTGTCCCACTGCCTGTGGATTTTGATGCTTGTCTCTGCCCTGCAGAGATCTGGCAGCTGGGCTGCAGTTGCTGTCCCAAAATGCTCTGGCATCTTACCTCCATTTAGTAGCCCCTCAGGCCCCTGCTCAGGAGGCTGCTGAGCATGTGCTGTTTCCTCGTGTCAGGAGAGCCCAACCCTCACAATCTGAGGGCTAGGGTGAGCTGCCCTTTCCCACCCTCCCTCTGTTTGTTTTGGAGGGTTTTAGCCACAGGACTCGTGATTTTGTGCTGGGGAATGCGCAGGGCTGGGGTGGCTGAAAGCAGAGCAAGGCTTGGTATTCGCAGACGGTGTCTCTCAGTTCTGAATTCAGCAGCCCACGTCCCTCCAAGCAGCAGCTGAAGCGTGGTCATGTGGTGGGTTTACTTCTCCTGCCGTTTCCTGCAGTGCTCCCTGGGGCTCCCCCGCCGCCCAGGGCTCCCTCAACCGGCGGAGGCGCATTCTGGGGGCTCAGCTCGGTGCCCCCAGGTTGAGGGAGGCAGTGCAGCCAGGGCCTCCCCCTACTCCCCGTGTCCCTCAGCAGGGCCTGCCCAGCCCATGGGGCACTGGGGTGTGGAGTGTCTGGCCGGACCGGCTGGGTGAGTCGGGGTTGAGTCACTCTGGGCGGTGCACGGCTGATCGAGGGGCAGCAGGGCCCGCCACTGGCTCCATGGCGCTCAGCGTTGGCGTCCGGCAGCTCTCCCAGCTGCCGGGCCGTGGTGAGAGGCAGGTCTACCTCAGCTTCCGAGGTGGGCTCCGGGTGGCAGGGAGGGTGGGGGTTTGGGGTTGAGGGCTGGAGTCTGCCTTCCCCTGCCAGCACCTTACACCTCCTCTCTCCTGCTCAAGGCTTCACCCAAAAGACGAGGAAGGTCTGCTGTGGCTCAGAGGCCGTCTTCAAGGAGGTGAGGAAACTGGGATCATGTGGAACATATGGGACAGGGATGGGACAGGTCAGCGTCTTGGTCATAAAATCATGGATTGGTTTGCGTTGGAAGGGACCTTGAAGATCATCTAGCTCCAATCCCCACACCATGGGCAGGGACACCTTCCACTAGACTGTTTTCTAGGAATTTCTCAGTCTCCTTCTTCCGCTCTGCTCAGAGGGGCAGATGGGTCCCTCACATTGTGTCTGTGACCTACGCGTACAAGCTGCAGGAGCTGAAATTCAACCGAGTGACGCTGCCTGGAAGCCTGGGCACATCAAAGCTGAAGGCAAAGCTCCCCCTGCCCTCAGAAGGCCAGATTGTCACTGCAGTCGATGCCTTGTGGGGCAGGAGTGGGACTTGCGTGTTCGAGTGCATATGTGTGTGCATACATGTATGTGTGCAGGGGCAGGGATGGGGGTGGCCTGGGAAGCATGTCTGCCTCTCCAGGGCCATCCCCGCTGAAGCCTGTGACAGCCCACCTGTGCTGTGCCAGTGGGTGGTTCCCACCTGTCCCTTGCTCAGGTCCCAATGCCAATGTGCTGCCTGGGGAAAGGCAGTGAAGGTGGGGGGGAGCAGGAGGAACAGCCACCCTTTTGGGTGTGCGGTGAGTTGAAGCATCAGGGTTCAGCTTTTCTATGAGCCAGATGACTCCCTGCTCGGGTGATCTCTTCTCCCCAAGCATCTCTGTGCATTCCCACATTCTGTCTTGCTCCACAACCTACCAGCTCAGGGACCCCAGCAGGCAGAAGCATCCTTTTTCCAGGGCAGTGCTCCTCTGACTTCTTCAGCAGCTGACCTGTGGCGCTGAGCTGCTGGAGGGGCTCTATGATCTGCCTGGCCAGCAGGAAAGTAACTTCCCACCACAGCTGCTTTTTGTCATGCCCATGGACTTGGTCACCTCACAGGGGAACCAACTAGCCATGAGACAGGGGAAAGTGTGGCTGAGAATGAGCTGTCATCCCTTCCTGCTCCCTTTGTTTGCAGCACTTTCGTTGGCCTCACTATGGGAAGCTCGTCATGGGTGAAATGCTGTCCATTAAGGTTTACAACTGCAGCAAGGTTTTCAGTAACAGGTGAGTCCTTTGATTGCTGGGGTGACCAGCAGAGGTGGGGGAGGAGACATACTGGTCTTCACATTGTCTACTGGTAATAGAAAATGTTTATTGAAAATTGGATGGACGGAAGATGAGCAGGATGCCGATTATAGAGGAAGGATGGAGCTGGTTGTTCTGGTGGGGCAGTGGTGCTGTATATATTAAGTTAAATAAGGGGAATGATTTAGTTGTGCCAGCAGTAACAGGGACTACATAAGGATCCAGATCAGACCCTCAGCTGGGACAAAGGTTAAACAAGGCCCTAAAATACAGCTACAAAGGCAGGTCATGCTGCAGACTGGGTACCTGCTCTCACCCTAAACATCCTTGTGGTGACCGTGACCAGGCTGCACTCAAATTCAACATAACTGTTGGTGTAGAAAAGTCCTGAATCCATCTGTCTCGGTTTG
>VWPU01016992.1:0-10752 GCA_013398955.1 Callaeas wilsoni | reverse complement strand
CAACCATCCCAACCATCCCAACCTCTCTCCGGGATCCCCCTCGCAGGCATTCGGGCACTCAGCGCCCTCCCAGTGCATGATTTGCTCCCTGAATGCCAAAGTTTTGCCTTACTTTTGCAAAATTCAGCTCCATTTTTTTTTATTTTTGTTTCCTCATTCCCCCAAATCCCACTGTGCTGCAGAACAGAGATTTTCTACTCCCTTTCCTAAAAATGACCCTGTTCCCTTCTTACCTCTGCAAGGTTGAAGGTGTTGTCACAAGGAGAGGGACATCCACACCTCCACCTTTCAATTTGGATGTTCAGGGCAACAGAGCTTTTCCTTTTGGGGTTTGTGGCCTGGCAAACGCCCTCGGGAATATTTCCTGGCGCTGTGACACCTCCCAGACAGACCAGACGATGCCACGTGAACTTTTGGCAGCCACAGATGGCATCAGAGGCAGGAAATGTCACCAGGCACAGACTTTTCCCCTCTCCGTGCCCCAGGGGATGAACTCAGAGACCTGGGAGGGACCAGCCCCAATCTGTGCTGGGGGAATCTGTTCCGAGCTGGTTCTGCTCCAGCTCTGCCCTTTTCAGGTCGCATTTAGCTCAGCATTTTTGTCACTTTTCAAGGGGTTTTTCTCCGGGACCTCTGTCAAAACCTCCCTCCGTACCTTTGAAGGGGGTGTGCATCCTCGGAGCAGGAGGAGGGGAAGGAGAAGCTCAGAAACGAGGGAAAAAAGAGAAAAATGGGAGAGTGGGATTCCCCAGCCGCAGTTATTTAATTCTAAAAACTGAGCCAAGTCAGTCTCTCCCCATTTTACTGAAGCACTTTGGCCACCCTGGCTGTTTAGGTCAGGCAAAAGATCATGTTTTGCAGTGTAAATATCATATTTTGTAGGATAAAGGCTGTGCAAAGGAGGAACAGCCCAGCACGAGCAAGGCAAACACACAAAGCATCCCTTGAATTTTGTCTCAGCGTTTCAAAGTGGAGGAAGGGAGATGTGTCCCAAAAAAATTGGATTTTGGAAGCGGAACCCCTTTGGGAAAACCTCTCAGCGTGGATTCCCTGCTGCAGCCAGCTCTGATAAGGTTCTGCTCATCCTGCAGACGACTTTTTGCAGGTCCCAGCCCATGTCAGCTCCTTTCAGCTAAAAAAGGACCCAACAGATGGGTTCATGCATACATTTAGCTCAGACACGAGGAGGTTTTTATAAGCAGTGATTTAACAGGAGCAGATTTTAAAAAAACCAAAAACTCTCGACTGTTTTTAGGTGAAGCTTGGTCAGCTTTCAAAATGGAACAGGTTTGCTTCAGTGTTGGTGTTTGTAACCTCTCAGATGATAAATTGCAATTTAAATCGTCTCCCAAAGCAACAGCAGCGAGATTATTCCAAAACTGCCAAAGCAGAACACCTCATCATTGTCAATATTCTTTTATCCCCCTCTGGTCAAAATTAGCACAATTTCACAACATAATTTGATTGGGGATGAATGACATTTTCAAATGGAAAACAGGCCCCATTCAGCTGCTCATTCATTTGATTGGAAATGAATTTTTTAGTGGCAGTTTCACACACTTTGCTTTCTGTGAATACTCTGTGATTGCAACTTTCTCCGGCGCGTGTGTTGGCAACAAGATCTTCCAAAAAAGAGTTTCTCCTGATAAATCTTGGCCTAAAGCTTGTCACTTACGGGTGTCTGGGAAGAGTATTTGGAGCAGCTTTGATTCTTGTCTGTGGCGTGTTTTAAATCCCTGATTGGATGAGCATAAATCATTTCCTGTGTAAATCTTCCTGATTATCAAGCTCAGATTTGGTTTCCCAGCGATGGCTCTGCTCAAAACGGTGTCAAAGACACTTTTCCTAAGCAATCAATTTATTGTGATTCTTCAAAAGAAGCCCCAAACCAACATGAAGAGCCTCTGGACACTTCTTATCTTGAGAGCTTTTATCCATTTTCTTTCATTGCCTACATTTGTTTGTTACTTATCCCAATCGTGCTTAATTCCAGTTGAGATCACAGGAGCTTTTCAGCGGCATTTATCTCCCCATGTGAACACACAATTTCCAGCATAAAAGGAGCCTAATTTGGGGAGCCTGTTCTGCTAATAAATAGCACTGGAGAAATTTGATTTAGGAGGATATTGAGAAGGAATATTTCAGTATAAGGGTGGGGAGGGACAGACACAGGCTGCCCAGAGAAGCTGTGGCTGCTCCATCCCTGGAAGTGTCCAAGGCCAGGTTGGAGCAACCTGGGATAGTGGAAGGGTTGGAAGTGGATGGACTTTAAGGTTTCTTCCACCCCAAACCATTCTGGGATTTTATGAAATGATATTGCCCATTTTTGTGTATGTGTTGGGGAATGCTCACCCGATACCCCAAACTGAGGCAGGGTCTCGCTGCTACTGAACTTGAAGAAAGTAAAAATGCTTTAAATGGTCTTTAAGGGTCTTTAAATGGTCTTTAATTTATTGCAATTACTCATTTTTTCCTATCAGAGGTTCTCTTAGCTGTAAAGCTGGATCTTTGCATGCAAGGGCTGAGTTAAGGTTATTTTTCCTTCTGTCACTGTCACCACCCTGCCACTGATGGGTGCCACAACCCAGGGCTGCAGTTTGAGGCTGTCAGTGCCACTGTGGCCAGCAAAGAAGTGATTCCAGGTCATTCCCTTCCATCAAAAAGCTGCTGTGGACGGGGAAAAGTCCCTCTGGAATGAAAGTGAGCCTTTGGGGCAACTTCCCTGAGCTTCTCTCTCTGCATCCCCTTCAAACCGTTTATGCTGAAGAGCTGAAGAAGTCCTGCCTCCGTGAATGTTCCCTTTTTTGAGACAATTCTCCTGAGCTTCTCTCTCTGCATCCCCTTCAAACCGTTTATGCTGAAGAGCTGAAGAAGTCCTGCCTCCGTGAATGTTCCCTTTTTTGAGACAATTCTCCTGAGCTTCTCTCTCTGCATCCCCTTCAAACCGTTTATGCTGAAGAGCTGAAGAAGTCCTGCCTCCGTGAATGTTCCCTTTTTTGAGACAATTCTCCTGAGCTTCTCTCTCTGCATCCCCTTCAAACCGTTTATGCTGAAGAGCTGAAGAAGTCCTGCCTCCGTGAATGTTCCCTTTTTTTTTTTTTTTCCCCATCTGTACGAGATCGCCACTGCCTAATTGCTCCGCGTGTGAAAAGAGTATTTCCTTTCATCAGCTCCAAACGAATCCTCTTTTAATGTAATTGCATCCCTTTATTACACAAAGTAAAGCCAGGAGCCTCCAGCTGACCTTCTCCTCGCCGTCTATCACCTCACACGCCTCTACCACGTCACCTTTTATTCCTCTCCTCCCTGAACTAATCTACTCTTAATATTTTTAATCTCTCCTAACACAGAAGCCTTTGCAGAGTCCACATCGTTCCCTTCCTCGGGGCTGCAGCGGAGCCCCGCTGTCCTGAGCAGGTTTTTAGCTTTGAAAACCGTGCTGAGCACCTAATGAACGTTTAAGGAGCGATGGGATGAGTTATTCCAGCTTCCTGGATGGGATGAGTTATTCCAGCTTCCTGGATGGCCCTGGTGGCGCGGCTGGGCTCGCTCTGCGTCTCAGCCCAGTAAATCCCATTAATGAGTGTCTCCGCGACTGGGGTCGATGGCGTGTTGGATTCCCTGGCTCACGGTGGGATTTGGGAGATTGCTGTCACCCTCACAGGGGCTCAGAGGTGGGGAATAAATCCCCAGGAACAGCTGTGCTCCGGTGTTTTCCACGGATAACACCAGCTCAGCGTGCTCCCACGGCACAGCCTAAGGGTTAAGCCTCACCTATCCCAAAGCATCCCTACCTTTGGTGGGTGCCTTGTTCTTATTTCCAAGTATTAAATCCAATTTCCCCTTCTCTTGCCCTTCCTCTTCCTTGTCCACATCCATAAATCCTTAATGATAAGAGATCTATGGAACTAATTTGAACTGGTTTGGGTTGGTTTTTGGTTGTTTTTGGCAGAGGTGTTCTTGTCACACAAACTCCAAACAGAATTCCAAGTGCTCCCTGTTCTCTTGCGCTGCTCCCAGTGGGGTTTTATTTTAGAGGTCCTTCTAATTTTAACTAAAACACCCTGCCCTGGATGCGCATCCCAGGCTGGATGGACCCCCTGCAGGATTTATCCCAAATTTCACCATTCCCATTGAAGTCAATGGGGTTATTCCAGATTTTTCATGAGGTAATTAGTGTTCAAGTCCAGAGAAACGACCACAGAGGATCCAGCCATCAGAGCAATGTATTTATTCCCAAAATAAATGGCTCCAGATGATGGAAAAGAGGTCACCAGTGGATAACTGGAAGTGTTTCCTCCTGGGGAAAACATCTCCTAGGGAAAACATTTCTTTTCCCTAGCATCGGGATTGATATCCTCCAAAAGAAGTAGGAATAAAAGGAGATTACTGAGCTCTCCCCTTTATATTTAAGCTACTTTTTCCTTCAGGCTTAGTGCTAATTGCACAGCATTCAATTGTCTTGTATTTTTATTTGCAATTCATTTTTCCCAAGGATCGATGCAGTAATTCAGATAAAAGATTGGGAATCAGCTGCTGAGCCGCAGAGAATTCATCATTATGTATTGATTCCCATGGCATCAGCAAATGAAACTCTTGTCCACATCATGAAAAAAATAAAGCAAAGTGGGATAAATGAAAAGAGCGGGAATTGCAGCGTGGATTTAAGGAAGAGTTGCTACATTTTTGTGTAGGGCAGCGAGCAATCAGCTCTTGGCGTGCCCTCAAAAGGCCTCAGAGAGCAGCAAAACAGAGCTTGGAGGACCATTCAGGGCTCTTAACGGGCAGGACTATAAATACAGGGTGGGAAAATTCTGGATTTGATCCATGGGTGGTTATTAGATCCCAGGGGCCACCAGCAGCCTGCTTTGGTCACTAATTACACACCAGCTGATTGCCTCCATCAGCTCCCCGTGCACCCGGCTGAGGCCGGGCTGGAGCTCTGTACGTGGAGAAGGGGAGAAGAAAAGGGAAATATTTCACTGGGAAAGGCTGGGATTGCTGGGCTGAGCTCGGCTTGTGGCTCCTGTGCCTGTTCCATCCGTGGTTCCACAGCCCTGGAATGTATCCACATCCTCCCCATGCCAGCCAATCCCTGCTGAGTCCAAAACCTGCAATCAGAGCTCGCACAAGTGCCTGAGATCTGCTCCAGTTTTCCAGGAATTCCTCTGGAATCGCAGTCCTTTCCTGCACGGAGCCAGAAGGAATTAATGGCGGAATTTTGGCTGTAATAGCGTCACTTGTCCCCTCCCCAGTGCCCAGTGACGTGTGAGCAAGCCCAGGCTCCCAGGCTTTCCTAGAACATATATTTTATAGGATATATATTTTATAGAATCTATGTAGATATGTAGAATATAGAATCTATGTAGAATCTATAGACTTATATAGAATATACATAAATATAAAAATATATATATTCTACCTATAGAATACACGTATTAGAGCTACTCGGTGCAGAAGCCGAGGTTGTCCTCCACCTTAAGCTGGAGGACAACCAAGAATCTGATCTTTTTACTGCCACAAATCACCAATAAAACCCTGGTCATGTCATCCAGAGTCTCCAGGAGGCTTTGTTTCCTGGTGATCCCATAATGGCTCGCTCCCTGAATCCACTTCAAGGGTCTTTTGCGTATCAGTTTTGGGGTCTCAAAGCTGCTCCCTCAGCCTCCCATCCCAGTCCTGGAAGTGGATTCTGAAATATTTTGAGGTCCCTTTTGTGGTCCCCTGTTGAAACCTCCATGACAGAATTATGATGTCGTGATTTTAAAAGAAAATTGGAAATTCCCTCTGGGATTCCAGCCTGAGGGAAGTGAGTGAAATGGATCAAGGATATGACAAAAATTTTCTAAGTCACAGAAAGAGCAGGAAAATTGTTAGGCAATCCTATGAATCCTGCATTTATTAGCAGTTATTCGTCAGGATGCAGCGAGAAACCAGTGGCACTTGGATAGCTGTGGTTATTAAGGAATGAGAAAGGAATTTAAGGATTCCTGCAGCCCTGGCTGCCTCGACCTTGACTTCCCTCCTTGCTCCTTGTGTGTCGCTTTTCCGAGGCGGCAGCACCGCGGGATCAGAGGGAGGGAAGGGGGAATTGGTGCCTGGAATGACGCAGGAGCCGGGAAAATTCGGGAGCTGTGCCCGCTGCTGGGCTGGGCTCGGCGGGGAGGGTGGCAGCCGCCTGTGCGCCTCGAGTCTCGGGGTTAACGGCGGGATTAAAACATTTAGAAAGCAAATGTCATCGACGTGAAATGCTGTGCCCCTGCCAGCACAAATCCCGGCGCGGCTCCCGGTGGGATGTGACAGGTTCCTCCGCAGGTGGCGGGGGCTCTGCGGGAGCCTCGCTCGCTGCTCCCCCCGACTGCCCGTGCCCTGCTGCAGCTCACCTGGCACCTGCCAGCCAGCCCGGGCACAGGGCAGAGGTCTCCGTCCCTTTTCCACGCTGGAGCGCAGGGCTGAATCCCGGGAAAGGCTTCCCTGCCCATCCCTCTGTCAGGAAAATTAATCCACCAGCACCAGAGGTTTATGTCCAAAAAGGAGACAGAGGAGTCCCGTTACTTTATTCGAATAAAGGGAGAGGCCGTGGGGCATTCCCCTGGAGTGTCTCCAATTTTTGGAGGACGCAGCCTCCTTTTTATCCTAATTTCCCGACCGCATTTTCCCTCTCTCTTTCCCCATTGGCTGAGGTACTTGAGAGGTACAGACTTCCCAGAACGCCTAATTCCTAAGATTCCCTTCTAATGTATACCCCCCCTTGCCTTTTTTAAAAATTCCTATGGAATTTATGGTTCTCCTCATTGTTTCTTTCATCCTTTGATATTCAATTTCATTTATTAGCAGACCTTCAGTTTATTGATAAAGACAAATCTCTATCAGTGGAACCCTTCCCATTGTTTCTGTTCTCTCTTAGTGCTAGTTTTTACCTACCAGCAGGCCCACAGCTTATTCATAAAGACAAGTCCCTCATTCCTTTCACCTCCTTTATCATCCCAGAGGAAAGAGAGATTTAGGGGCACCACTTGCTCTCCTGTCAGCAGAAAGCTGAAGGTGGAGAGGTTTTCTGAATCACAAGGGATGGCCAGGGATGCAGATCCCCTTCTCCTCCCCTCAGTCCTTACAGCTGTGTGAAATCAGCTCTGCCAGGTTCCATACCCAGGAAATCTTCTCAAATTCCTCAGTTATTCACATAAGGGACACGTGAGTATCCCTTCCTCATTAGGAACTTCTTCCTTAGTTGCTCACATGTCCTTTCACTTTGTCACAAGCAGTTAAAGTGCTAAAGCAGCCTTGAAATGTGGAGCAGCCCCCAAAGTGCACTCCGAGCTCTGATGAGGCAGGGAATTTTAAAAAAAAGGAGATAGAAGAGGGGGGAGAAATCTGAATACAGAGATTTGGGGCCCATTTACAGCCCAGCACGGGAGTTGATGATGTTAGAATGGGATTGCTGCTGTAAATGAGATAATTATTTCACTTTTTGTTTAGGAACTTCAGGTGTAGTTAATCCCTCCAGTGCTGAGAGGAATCAGGACTTTGTAGAAGGATAGTCTTTCCCCTCAGACAGCTGAAATTAAATGTGCCAGGAGACAGAGAGTGAGCACAGACAGAAACGAGGCGAGGAGCAGGGGTAGTTTATCATGATGGGCCACAGATGCAGCCCCAGGAAAAGCTGCTGCTTCACTGGTTTCTTCTGCAAAGGTGTTTTCAGGAGAGCCGTGAAGGGGAACAGGGGTTTGGCTTCGTGCACATTTGCAGGTTGCTTCTCTGCGCTCTAAGAAAGCTCCAAAATGCCACACAAACGGCAAAATAAAGCATCTGAGGGCTTGGCAGCCGTGTCTTTGGGAGAGACATCAATAACTCAGCAGCCAGGAGGTAAAGGGAGGATAGGAAATGAGTAAACCAAAACAGCTGCTCCTGTCAGCTTGGCTGGGGGACCAACTTCACACCAACACTTGTGTTTTCATCTGTAATTAAAACTGCGGTGAAAACAGGGCTCCTGGAGGCTGGGTGGATCCTGCCGGGATCCTCACAGCCTCTCTGGAACCGGCAGAGTCGGTGCCGCTCAGCCTCTGCCAGGGTTCCACACAGATAACGAGAAGCAGCATCTCTTTTTGAGGTTTTCCCAGACCTCAGGGCAGGGATTTGGCTGGACACAGGGGCACGGAACCCAGAGCAGGCAGCTGCTGCGATGAACAGGATGCGGGTGGAGGTGATGCCAGCACAGCTGAGCTTTTGTGGGAGGGTTGCTGAGCTCACCTGGCGTAAGAGCAAATTAGGCCAGAGTTTATTTAGGTGCTTCCAAGGTCCTCTCTTCCATGGCAAAGGCACTGGTGAGGGGGTGCTGTGGGCAGCAGGAGGATGAGGAGGGGAAGCAGCAGGACTGCATCCTGCTTTTTGGTAGAAATGTGACTTTTAGCGGCTGCTCAGAGGGAGAATTTCATTTCAGAGCTTGTCCTTGGTTTCCTTGTGGGGGTCACCAGCGCTGCCCTACTCTGCCGATTTTCCCCTCCTTCCTGGAGCAGTTTTCTCCCTCTCTCTCCCCTTGCACCACTCCCTGCTCACACAGCAGTGCGAGCCACTGAGGAGGAGCAGGTTGGAGCGCCTGGGGCTGTGTGAAGCCTCTGAACTCCCCACTGCTGTCAGGAGAGGGGAAGTGCGAGCTGCCAGGGGGTGTGACAGTGAGGGACACCCGTGGTGACAGTGAGGGACACCCGTGGTGACAGTGAGGGACACCCGTGGTGACAGCCCTGCCCCGTGGGCAGTGCAGGGGATGAGTGGCAGCCTCCACACGGCGCCTGATGGAGCCCAACCCATTCCACAGCTCCTTTTAGGAGGGGTGGAGTTATAGATATATATTATAATATTGGCTTTCCGCAGATATTAAAGAATGTTAAATGTATAATGTTAAAATGGATTCACAATAAGAATATGACTGTAGTTTGTTCTGTTAATAGTGGATGTAGTTATACAATCCATCCTTGAGTGGAAGGAATTCCTGTAGATAAGGTACAAGAGAGTCCAAGGGAGGTTAAGGAATGATCCATCCAGAGCCCCTTGTTATCGCTGGTGCTTGTCAGAAGTAGGATGGGAGGATGTGGATTTATTGTACAAAGGAGAGTGATCTGACCTGGTCCCTGCTCCCCAAATCCCCAGAGCCGGCTGAAGCGGGGTTCATAGCGCAGGCCGAATCCAAGAGCCTAAAGAGCATGCGTGACAAGGAAAAGTAAAAAATTCAACTGAGAAGAAGACCCCAGCCCCTGAGAAAAAAACTTTTCTTCATCTCTGAAGACCCCGGCCCACGACCACCAGGAGGCACGGCGCATGCGCAAATAACCTTTGAGTTCATTATAATACGAAGCGGGGATAGGTCATGAATATGTATAAGTGTATTGGGAAGTCTAATGCATATGTAATATTTTAAAGGATAAATACAGAGATAAGTGCTGCGGTCGGGGCGCGCCGTTGGTAGGACAGAGACTCCCCGGCCGCCTGGCGCCGTAGTTTTCACTTTATTGTCTTGTCCCTTATTGTCCTTTTATTAAAAACTTTTAAATCCCAACAGCAGAGAAAAGTGCGTTTTTCACAGGTGGGAAGCAGGGATTGCCCCTGAGGTGTGGAGGGAGGCAGCAGCAAAGCCTCTGCCTGGGGGGTTCCTCGCTTGCCCTGAGCACAGGTGTCCCTGTGTTCCCTGGCCCTGGAATCCGGGTGTCCAAGTGGGATTGAGACAGAATTTAAGGATTGAGAACATCCTTAAATGAGGAGGAGAACAACTCAGAGAGAGCTGGAGATGAGGCTAAGAACCTCACACAGCTCAGCCTGAGAACAAAGAGATGCCAGTTCCTCTTCTCACACCTTTAAGTATCTAAAACTCCCTTTTTGGAAAGCTGCCCGACCTTTCCAGGGAGTTTAGGGCACCAGTCATAAACCAGACATTTTTTATCAGAGAAAAAAAAATAAGATTCCTCCCAGGAAATCTCCCCTCCTGGTCCTGTCTTCTCAGAAAAAAACCCACTTTTAGCCTTCAACACCTACTGCTGGTGCTGTGAATGCAGGTGATGCTCTTGGCAGTAATGGACAGCTGAGAAGATTTGTTAAGGATCCAGAACCTCTCTGGATTAAACTCAAGATCGTGAGGCTTTTAAAAATGCCATCATTTTGCTCAAAGAGAAATCACAGCCTATTCTGAGTAGGAAGAGATTTTTCATGAAGTGTGGTCCCTTCAGGCCTGTGAATCTCCTGTTCTCATAGCCACTGTAATATTTTCCACCTAACGATCCTAAAATGTCTCTTTTTTGCTCAGTCAAAACTTATTTTGCAAAGGCACAAAGAAAGGGACATCACCAGGCTGGAGGGGCTCTGGGTGGCTTAAATTGGCTGCATAAGTCTGTTCCAAACTGAGGAAACATCTTTTACTGCACAAAATAGAGATAAAAATCATGAGGAAGGTGTTTTGTTGGTTGGTTTGGGTTTTTTTTTTGGACCTCCACAGAGTTTTGTGAGGGGGAAAAAAACCACACAAAACAGTGGAATTCTAGGAAGAGGTGTCTTGGGGTGATTCTATGACCATTCTGTATTCCCCATCACCTGCTGGATCTCTGGTGAACCTTTAAATTGCAAAGGGGGAGAGAGAAGCCGAGAGAACTCTCCAAAGTGGCCAGCTTGACCTTGTAACTAGAATGTTTGCATTCTTTTCTCTCCCAATCTGACAATATTTGTTGGTTGGAGGAGTTTTTGCCTCTCTAGTCTCTTTGGCTCTCA